>JAHDVE020005673.1:0-20666 GCA_022606495.2 Halesus radiatus
AAACTAAACCTCATTTTCCAGTAACCGACAATGTTTGCTTTGCTTCGGATAATTTCCAATTTGCTCTTCTTACTTCATCAAAATTACGAAAAGTAAACTTTTGTTAAGGCGGTATAGTAGTCTAGAGATTTGAAATAATCGGTTTTGGATGCTGCGGATTCAATTATACTGTATATTTTTCTAAATATTTCTGTCTACACCGAATAGTTATATTCATAAAACTAGCTGATTTATAGAATTTCTAAACATGAGAAGTGAGAAGGAAGGAAGTAACATGAACGTAAAGGGAACAAGAAGCAAAGACTAAAGGAGAAAGCCCTTTCTGACCGTAAATAAGATTTCAGAGAGAAGGAAGAAGCTGTTTAATGAACAAGGTTGGCTAATCAACCGGAAAGCATCAAGAATTTTTTGTAAACTTCATCAAACAATACAAAAACTTTAAAAGCAGTGTTCCACAAAACTGTGTTTGACAAATCGACAACCACGATTGTATGTAGATAAACATTTGGATAATTGATCTCAGATTTTGTACATATCTCCAACAATTTTTTACAATAAATAGATAAAATTAAGACGATTATACTACCGTTTATATTACTGTTTTTTTTCAGATACATAAAACGTGCAGAACGTGGTTTCCATTGGGTTGTGTTTTCGGCGCATCGTATTAAAAAAATACGAAACAATATGACAAAAATTATTTTCTTCTACAAAATGTGTACCTCATGTTTTCGAAGATTATATATAATACATATTTGTACTAAATTTCGAAAATAAAACTTAAATGTTTAAAAAAGAATTAAATCCTGAAAATCATCTCCGAAACAGTGCTCTAGACAACCTTACCGCCTTAAGCGGGAGATGCTTGTAGCTCAGCAATTACTTGAGATGTTTCGTATAAGGTATTTGATTTCGTGCGGGAAAATTTTAGGTGTGCTTACTTTGAACAGCTTTTTGCTATGTAATTATTGACCTACATAATGTAATGTGTATACTTACATTAGTGGTAAAATTAATTTTGAGTTTGGGAAATTAGAACATTTTATTAACTGGGCTGCTTCAGAGTAACGAAGTGACTATTAATTAAATTACAGACAGAAGTAAGTGGCTTCATACATCATGATCAGTTTAATGCATTCTTGTTTTAAAAGCACTTTACTTAGAAAATACTCATAATGTTCCTTAGACTTTTGACAGTTTACGTATCGTTTCAATATGGCGAAATTTATTTTACGTTACAATTTTATGTATTGAGTAATCAAAATAATTTGGGTGACATTATTTTTCCTGTTCATTTGTGTCCTTTTTGAATATAGGTGTTTTCATTGTGGTTACTTATTTATTCTTTTTTTTAATGTGAATACCGCACAACAGTCCCAACTGCTCCCAACCATCTCGAGCCAGTGAGACTATGGCATCCCCAATTGGGGAATGTTGTGAGGCTGATGGTAGTGGGAAGGGAAAGGAAAAGGGGGAAAAGGAACGTGGGTGGTTGGTCACCAAACACGGCTAAAAGCCATTCAATAAATGGTGGTCTTTCTCCAGGGCGATACTGAGAGTATCTTCCACTCTGGAATGTGCGCAAATAAAACATTTATATTATTTTTTAATTAATTAATTGTGAAACAACACAAATCAATTGAATAAAATTTACTTGCACACACCGGGATTTGAACCCGCGACTTGCCCCTCGACCATGGAGGCCGTCTTATAAATACTCTGTACGAGTATTACGGTTAACAAACTCTGGCTGTATTACCAAAACAAGCGGTATATATATGTTTGTTTTTCCATTTTTTTAAGTAATCTAATCACGCTGACTAAGAACTAAATAATATCCACATTTATGATATCATGTTCCTTAATTAGTTCTACCTGGAATCCCCTTTACTCCCTTTCGTGTGGTACGTAATTAGCCAAAACATCTTCAAAGGCTTATGAAATAAGGAACTCTGGTGAGAAACATTATGGCTTAATAATATATATACTCGTCCATATAATATATTTACGTAGATCAACAAACGCCGAATGTATAAGTTTAATTATATATTATTATAAGTAGAATTTAAAAACCATTAGTCAAAAGTTTATAAAACTCCACCTCATTAAAACGACCGGTTTGGTTGGTATCATTGAATCGACGTCACGCGGCTATTTCGCGCCTAAATTATTTATGTATAAATTCATTTCGTTTGAACGTGTGACACTTGTGTGATGTCGTGCACCTTCCCTCCCGCCGCTCGGATTCGGGCCGTTTTCGTAGGTTTAAAAAAAATTGTCTTTGAGAATTAATTTAACTATGAAAACGAACTTAAAAAAGAATATTGGAGTTCCTTTTCGCGTATTTAATACAAATAGTATGTATGTTTACTAGAAAAATCCCATGTAAATTAATTATTCAGGAGATAGATAATAAACACATAATTATAAATATTTGTAAATGTAATTTTTTTTTACATGAATACCGCACAAGAGTTTTAACTGCTCCCAACCGTCAGGAGCCAGTAAGACTATGGCATCCCCAATTGGGAAATGTTGTGAGGCTGAAGGTATTGGGAAGGGGAAGGAGAAGGGGAGAGGAAGGTGGGGAAATACCTGATTATTCAGATTTGATCACCAAACACGACTAAAAGCCATTTCGAGCAACGTTTCAATTCTGAATGATGGTCTTTCACCAGGGCGATACTGAGAGTATCTTCCACTCTGGAACGTGCGAAAATATACAATATATTATTTTTAATTAATTAATTGTGGAACAGCACAAATTAATTAAATCAAATTTACTTGCGCACGCCGGGATTTGAGAACCCGCGACCTTCGGATTCGTAGTCGAAAACCTTACCCCTCGATCATGGAGGCCATCAATAATTATTATCAAAAATCTCAAATAAAATCATGTTTCAAATAAATACCAACTCTTCTTTTGCCAATAACCTTCTAATGTATATAATATCAATGACAAATAGGATTTAAACAGTAACTTCAATATCATGCAATGTGCAGTGTTTTCTAATATATGTGTCCTGTGCGTGCAAAGTCATATCATCTCAGCCCAAAACATTGTAATTTAACGTTTTAATCTGGAGTGCCCTACCAGGTAAGTATGTTTTCTGTATATGTACATAATAAGATAAACCCTAGCAAGTCATCAAAGTATCATAATTATTATTATTAGTATTCTACTCCTCGAAAATTTCCACCACGATATTTTTGTAATATCTGTTTCATTTTTAATTAAACCTAAGTAGAAGACACTGGAATAGTGCTTATTTCCTTCTTTATGAAATAGATCCCCTTTCCTTGACCAAAATGTAATGGTGACTTTTATGGTGACTTTTATTGCTACGTCACAAAAACCACACTTTTAAATATTATATAATTTTTTTCTGTTGAATCTCGTTTACTTTGCTTGTCATTAGAAAATGTGGGTGTTTTTTTTTTCACAAATTGTGAAGTGTCTGAATGTTAGCCGGAACGAATGTAATCTTATTTGAGTATTTTTTTATTGCATCAATTCATTAAGCGCCATTTTGTAATTAAATCTCCGCAGGAGCGCTAAATAATGAAAAGCGCAGGGAAACTCATGTTAAGGGAACCGGGAAGTAATGCTCGGGTAATAATTTGTTACATGACAATTTTCTAGAAATTCAAATAACTTTTATAAATTTTGGAAGTGTTTACGTATCCTTTTTTGTTGACATTTATCATACAATATGTAATTAACAGTATTGTTTACATGATAATAATAGTAGGTATGCAGGTACTAAAAATGATTATTTTTATAAATTACATAAACCGTTGAGTTTTTTTTTCTTTTAGTTACCATCTCCCTAATTGAGAAATTCTCGTGTTTAGAGAGAGAAAAAATATTATGGTTTCTTACGCATATAATTAATTTCATGAGTACTACCATGAACATAGATTTTCTGATCCCTATACACTGAATACAAAAAAAAAATTTAGAAATAAATTATTTGCATATTTACATATGCACATTTTTTTTTCAAATTGACATATAATATACAAAATTAGTTTGTTGTGAAGCGTACTTTTAATTTTTTTTCTCAAAAAATTCACAATTTTTTTTTCTTGTATTTCCTTTTAGGGGGTTCGTTAAAGCATTTTATGGCTGACTGGATGTAATGGTGTTGAGCAGTTGTGTTTAGGGATTATTATTTGTTCTGTGGTTTTTGGCTAGGTGCTCATTGACTTCAATTTCAGGTTTTCTTTATGGATTTTAAATACTGATGAAATGGCTGATGACCAGTCAGTGGCTGAGTTGGCATCGCGTTTGGGTCTCACCCAGGCGTTGTGAGTTCAATTCCTCGGCTGGCTAAGTCCTCCATTAAGACACAAGCAACATCATCCGCTTACTGTGATGATAGTAGGAGATTTCAAGTATTGTCAGGTTATTCGTAACCAGGGAATATTAGACTTTCTTAAAAAAATTTTTTTTTTTTTGGTATATTTCATTTAATCTAAAATTTTAAGTTCTTTGAATCTCACGGGTTGAATAATGAGATGGTTTTTTTTTTGTCTTTTTAATTAAACTTCTTTGGAATAGTGTGGCTACGTTTGTTTTGTACGCTCTTCCCCAGCCTATTTTTCCATATTGTAGAATTGATTGTGTCAATGCAATGTGAACCTTCAGTAGCATACAGTTTTGAAAAATATTTCTTAGTTTGAGGAATATATAATGGAGTTTTTGTATTCGTTTAATATTTTGCGCAATATATAATAAGTGTCTCTGAATACTTATATTACAATGTACCAGAGATTTGTCTTTAATAAAAATCCAAATTATGTGTTGTAAATGTTTTTAATGTACTGTGAATGTTAATATTTTTTTTAAACATGAAGTATGTTTGTTTCTAAAAACTGTACTGCAGGTTCTGCGTGTGATCCCACAGTGAGTTTCTTAACTCTTGGGAATATAATGCATAATTCATTTTATACTTTGAACTAAAATAAAAAAAGGAAACATTGTCAATTTAATATGTTGATCTATTGTTATGAGCAAATATTTTAGGTGATTACTTTTTATCAATGTAGAGCATTTAGGTGAATTGTAGTTATCAGGATAATTTTTTCAAGAAATGTATGATCATTTTGGAATTTGTTATAGGAATTTTTTTGTCCGATAGTGTAAATGTCATGAAGTAAGTTTTATCCGAGTTTAAGGATAGGTAATTGTCATCCAATCATTGTTTCAGATTGTTGATTTTGATATTCGCCGTCCGATAGGCTTCTTCCCAATTTTTTTTCTATAATTAAGACTGTGTCGTCCTCCAAAGATATAATTTTTCATATTTTCGGAACTGCAAGCATATTATTTATGTAAATAATAAACAATATTGGTCCCAGAACTGTTCCTTGGGGGATTCCAAATTCTGGATAGATGGATTTGTTTGTGTCGTTTATGTAAATAAATTTTGAAACATTATTTTACTGTTCCTTGAATTCCAATATGTTCTAATTTTTTCGATTGGCTTCTTATGGCATATGCTGTCAAATGCATTCCTTAAGTCGATTAATACACTTAAACATTTGTTTTCAGAGTCAAGAGCATTATATATTGTAGAGGTTATTTTCCCGATTGCATTTTGTGTGCCTAATTTTTCTGGGAAGCCGAATTGGTTATCATTAAATATTTTATTTGATGTGATATGCTTAGTTAATTGTGACTACGACTTTTTCAAATATTTTCCTACGTAGATATGGAACGGTAGTTTGAGATGTCGGTTGCAATTCCTGATTTGATTACAGGGGTTGTTATAATATTTTTTTATATGTTTTGGGATAATTCCTTGTTGTATGCATAACGTGAATTATGTGTGTAATCGGTTTTCATCGAAACAAGGGCTGCGGACACTCGTAGGATTATTATTATATTTGCTGTTTCTTCTTTTTGGATAAATTTATAAAAATTTTGGCGATTGTAATTAGAATATTTTTTGGTTGGTTATTATTAATTTTTTTTGGGCTAAATTCTTTCCGACTTTAACGAAGTAGTTATTAAAATTTTTTTTGGAATTTTTGCTGGTTTGACCTGCTATTTTATTAACTACATTGTGTCTTTATCATATGTTATTTTATTGTTTTGTTTATTTTTATTACCCTATTTTATGTTGTTGATTGTAGTCCAAACTTTTTGTTGTTTTTTCCTTAACGTGATTATTTATTTTATTTTTTTAATAGATTTTTAAATTTCTTTGTGAGATTGTTTTAACTTTTTTTTATATAGATGCAATAAATTATAGTTATTAGCTTGTTTTTCGGTTTGATGAAACAGATTTTATTTATTTCTTATATATATAACTATTCCATGAGTTATCCAAAGCTATATTTTTCTATGATATGATTTTATTTTCTTATCTTGAATGTTTTTACGGTTCTTTATGTCTGTAGGAAAATTTGTAGCTTGCCTATTTACTATTTGCAAGTGTATTTATTCAATATAATCAAAATTACGCAGGATAATATTAGAAGAGTCTTCAGAAATATTGATTGCCTTCTCTCAGAACTTCTTCAAGTGCCTCATTGTTACAAACAAATTAATGAATTAATATTCGGCAATGAACCTAATTGAAATCACGTTTATTTCATTCAAATTTACGTAGAACTATTCTCATCTTATTTCATACAAATTGTCATAGAATTTCACTCTTCGTGCGTCGTACCGGCATAGCCAAGACGTAGGTGGGTACTTTGCGTTTCGTTTAGGTTTAGAAAATGTATATTTTCGTACAAAGTTTGTATAGCGCATAAGGTCAAAGAAATAATATCATAAATTGGCATTTTTTCAACAATCTGACAAATTATTTTTTAGAAATAGTTACCTACCTAAATAAGAAGAGCGTCTGTTGAAATTATTCCTCTTTTTCAAAAAGTTTGTCTGTCAAGATGGGGGGATGGGTAGGTACGGGACTGGGAGACACTGGTAACCTAAACAATCACGTCGTTAGTAGCGCTTGGCAAACTAAAGAATGTGCCTGGCCCTTCAGGTACTGCGCAGCCTTGCCTAAGTTATACGGAAATCCACAATGGTGATCGATGATTTTTTCCGGTTGACTCGGTCTCCTACCAAAATCGGTTTCTGCGCATCGACCATCAGGTGCATTCTCTCGTTTTCCAAGCTCTTTTTTGACTAGGGAGCTATTAATGCAAGTTTTAAAAATGCTTTGCTCTCGTGCCATGAAAATCTACCCCTCCGTAGATCGTAATAAAACATTTATACGCGTGAACGGAGTTTGAATTGTGAATCTCGGGTGGGTATCAGGTGTCAACACAAATATTGTGAGTCAAAGCGAAACATTGTTACTAACGAGATTATCCGCGAGAAGTGTGTTATGGGCGTATTTGTGGGACGTAAGTAAGCTCAATTTTTCCTTAGGTTTGATGAAAATAATCACACGTTTTCATATAGTGAAACTATTTCTTGGCAGATAATTAATTTCACTAGTCTGTCTGAGGCCTGCGAGTCGGAAAGTCTTTTGTTAGTTGGTGACATCAGTTTATTTCAAATTGCCATGGATCACACTCCTAGAGATTATGTGTTCCAAAAACGACCTGTGAATCGAAAATATTTCTTATTCCATAGCAAATTTGTACCTACGTATTACATCAAATTAGATTTTTAAATATTTAATTACTCGTGTCTCTATAAACATTTGTCATTTATTTATCTATTGTTAAATTTAATTATGAAAACAAAAACATTAGCCACTCATCTCACTAGGACAATCCTGCGTTGAGATGAGCGTCTTTACAATTTAATAATAATCAGTTAATAATAATAAGTAAGTAACAATACATGAATAAAAATTAGGAAATATTAAAAAGTAAATAAATTAATAATAATTAGATAATAATAAAAAATAAGCATATAATAATACACATTAAATATTAAGTAAATATTAATAAGTAAATTGGTTCTGACATATCACTAGGTGTGAAACAGCTGTATTGATTCTATGATTGACAAGCATGGTTGTTCAGCTAGGTCATTATATTATATAAAAATTGCAAATAGATTACGATTTAGTAATTTAAAAATAAAAATTGTAAAACGTTTTTTTTTTTGTTTTCCAGCGAAAAGAGAAACAGATAAATTACCATCAATTTTGTAGCGTAAACATTCCTCAGCGCGGCGTATGACCACACTTAAAATGAACAAGCTGAGACACCTGCGCCTAAATGCAGCGGTTGAAATACAATGGCAACATTGTGAATGTTGCCATGCTCTACTGTACCTTACGTCATTTCCCCGGGGTCCGAAGGCGGCGTATTGCGGATCCAATTTTGCGCTATTTCCTTCTCCATTGTCCTTTCTTCCCTCTTCCTTCTACCCGTTCTCCCGTGTTTGTTTTAGTCGATGGCGGAGGTACTACGTGGAATAGTTACACCAAGGGCGAAAATGTTTCGTTTGCCGAAGTTCTGAAGGTTGCGGCTGTTTTAAGACATTTGACATAACTTTTGGTATATGTAGCCATCGCGTGGTATATTGCGTCCACTCCATGATATTTATGGGACGAACTTGACACTGAATTTTACAACAATGTCGAGATTGGATGTGTGATAGGACGATGTGAAATGTGTCCCTTAGTAAGTTGCATGATAGGGAACTTTTCACAATCGTTGGCTGCTGATGGAATTTCATTAGGTTTTTTTGATAGTATCTTCCACTATGGAATGAGTTATAAAATTAAAAATAAAAACTTCTGTTTCCTTAATAGGACGTAAAAAAATGTTTTTAACGTCTGGAAAGTCACCTCACAAAAAAGATAAAATCGTGTAGGCATACGTCAAAATATTTGCTTAACAGATAATCTTTTTTCTCCACATTTTTGTCATGTAGGGAAGAGGGGCGGAAGATAAGCTGGTGCGTGTGCAGTTGAGATATTATAGAGAACGGGATATTGTCGACAGTGGCGTGCACTGCTCTATGACCAAAGATAGGCTGCAGTCATTTCGATTGTAATTTGAAAACATTGAATATTTTGGTAGTCTTGAAAAATGGTTGTTTTTATTATTTTTTTCCCGTTGATAATCGTAGTCAGGTTGAGAGGTGACAGTAAAGTTGCTTAGGGGTTTAATAGCTTCAAAAAATTTAAAAAAAAATTATGGTTTTTTTATTACAGAAACAAAACAGCACATTTGTTACAGTGAGAAACATTTTCTAGAAATTAAAATTACATTGTAGGCACCTATGATATGTTTCCTTGTAAAGTCTTATTTATACATATATGTATATTCTAATTCAATTGTCTTTTTTTAACTCGCGTATTACATAATCATAAAAAAGTTACCGGGCCATTTTCGTAATGCAGTTATAGCTTTTCATCCTTTATGGTCTGCCCGCCACTGATTGTCAGTGTATTTTGGTTAAAAAGAATTTCGATAATTTATTTGAAAAGATGAACTACCGAGCGAAGTTACTAAAAATACAATACACTGACACAGCTGCTATGATGCCAATGTGCTGCATCCCGTACATTTAGATAGCCAGAGGGTCAGGTATTACCGAGCGCCAGCGCAGCGAGCAGGGCGATGTATAAAATGGGATCAACGTTTCAAACCCGCGGTCTTTTATAAATTGTTTGCGAGAGGGCGAATGGTAATCCAATACCCTGTGTGAGCCCACCTTCACGGAGTTTCCCAAGGAGCAGGAAACGGCCAAGAATTACCTCAGTTTTATATTCAAACGATTGAGCGATTGAACGGATTGCCGTTTTATTCCCACGCACCCTGAAATAGGGCCAGATAAGAGGGTGGTTATTTTTTGCCAATACTCAAACAAAATCCTTTCGATAGGGCACTTTGGGTATCATGGCAAAAATTAGAGTGCATGACGTACATTTGTGACATTTATGTTGAAAGTCGGAAGGTACCTGTCTGATGGGGTACTTATTACGCAGATTAGAAAATAAATATACATAAATTGTGTCTACCTGGTAAGCAGTACCTTTGAGAAACATTGCTGTGCTAGATGGAAGTCATTGGAAAAATATTCTAAAAAGCATATTATCTTCCGTTGAATTGTTCGTATAAATCAAAAAATTTCCAGAAGGTATTAAAGTAGTTACCTATTTAATATTTAGTTTCACTTCCCCAACCATTATTTTCCCTCCCTACTATTTTCAGCCCCGTAGAAACACTTGTATTGCTCTGGACAGTGTATATTGTAGTATAAATATACCTACCTAACTATATATAAAAAAAAATGTTTTTAAACTGAGATTGAAAACAAACCGAAAGCAGTATGTTTTTGGAAACAAACGGTTATGATAAAAAAACGTAGATCGTATTTTTTATTTGCGTTATCAAGTGAAGTTACCATTAATAATGAATATTTATTGCCGGTACTGAAAAAACCCAAAATTTAATGTGTTCGGTATTTATTATTCAAAGCTGTACGTTCAAAATGGGTATACGATATATAAAAAATGGTTACCAATCGCCAGTGGAAAAATAAGAACTTTTCGGGACGAGCATACATCACCGGACCGTGTGCCGGATTGTTTCCGTGAAACAATAATTTGCAAATAAAACCATTTCCACCCAAAGTTCCCAGCGAATTTCAAGTCCGCGCTTCGGTGACAAACTACATTGACTTTTTATCGGTTCGGTGATTAGCAGAGTAATGTATTCCCGGCAATATTCGTCCAAATGGATTATCAATCATTGTCGAAGAACTGTTTGTTCAAAGTGATAAATTACCAATTAATTACTATTCCTCCGTGGTATTCAATTTTATCAGCGTTTTGCCATTTCAGAGAATAATGGAGTTTGTTGTTTCATTGTTTGAGCGGTATCTAGAGGGAGATAATACTTCGCAACACCGACTATTGATAATTATTGAGGAAATTCATTAAATATCCTTATTACAATATGCTTTTGATGAAGTTGTGGGATTTAGTAGGGTTAGATATTTTTGTACCATTGGTAAGTAGGAACATTATCTAGAACATAATGTAAGGAGAGTTGCAAAAAAAATCTTTTATATCTAACGAATATTCTCTACCAAGAGATTGATGTTATTATTCTTTTACTATAGCCAACATGTTGTTGATTTACAACCTCCGACAGGAGACCGAACTAGAATAAAACGATTGATATTACAAAAAACTACAGAAATAGAGAATACCCCCAGTTTATGATATTTTCAATATAATAAGATGTCAACATGCTACACTCTACCTGGCAGCCCTATATGCACGAATTGTTTTTTTTTTCTTTTCATTCAATTCGATAGATTTTCTGGGAAATATATTATTAATAAATCAAAAATTTATAAAATAAATATTATGTAACCCATTAGGACTTAACTGTTTTTTTTTCTCATACATCAAACAATATTAAATCGGCTATTATGTTTGTACTTACTGTTACGAGCCTCGCCACTATATCTAAAATAAAATATATCTAAGTCTTTATGTCTGCAGTGTTTATTATACAATCGAGCAATTCTTGACGCTTCTCTTCCTCTCATACAAAAAAGCAAACAAAAAAAGTAAGTAAAAAACGTTGGTTTGGAAAAACTTGTGTTATTACCGTAAGTATCGATAAAAAATGTTTCAATATATCTCGTAAATGTCGGCCTTATATTAAAGTTAATTTGGTTAATTATAGATGAATCATACATTATTAAAATAAAATAATCGCTTTGTTATAAAGCAACGATTTATTGTATTTTTACGCCAACTGGTTTCGCGTAGATCAAGCTTCGTCACGGCAAATAGAATAAAAATTCAGAGTTATCGTATATGAAATAGGTACAGAACACAATAAAGTGAGACAGACGTATTACAAAAAAGAGGGAAAAGAGGATAAAATAATAGAGGGAGACAACAATTGGCAAATATTATGTGTTAGAGGGAGACAACCATAATATGATGTTTAAAAGACAGAGCCACTATTAGTGGAAAATAGACTATTCGATTACATAATTATAAGTAGATGAGTTAGGCAATATAATAGAGGCACAGGAAGTTAATAACTGATAAGATGTAGAAGGATTCACAGGAAAAATGTTTAAAATCTGATTATAGGATAAATTTGTTTGGTCATTAAGTAGGTTATCTGTTAATTTAAAATTTAGCGATTTTAAAGTTGTAATTAAATTTCTATATCGTTTTTTTTATGTAAAAGACTAATTCTCGTGGTTTTATTGAAAGGATGTGAAAAAATGTATATATATGTAAAATTCTATGTAGAATAATTTTATCGGTTTACCCGCGTAATGTAGTCCTTAGAGGGCCTTTTTACTCCAGACGTTTCGGACAAATCACATTGTCCATCTTCAGAGACCTTATGTCTTGAGTTTTGTTTTGAACTGATCGCTTGCGCGTGTCCGTTCAGGCTGTTTGCGCGTAGTAACCTGATTGGTTTTATTTAAGGAAGTTCGGGGTAATTCTAAGAATTTTGAAAGTGATGTTATCGGGGAATTTTGATCAATTATGACTATCCAAGTGTCCGGAATTCTAATTGACTCATTTCGCGGTAAATCCTTCTTGTTTCATTGTAAAAATTAACTATTGTTGTGGTATTATTAAAATTTATGTTACGACCTTCATTATTTCGTGTTGTACTAAGGATGACGTAAAGAGTTTATTGGTGACATCTACTTTATGTTGTGCAATTCTACATGATATTTTTCTATTACTCCTTCCAATATAGACCTTTTCACATACCCCACAAGGTATTTTATAAATATGTGATTCAAGTGGTATGTGGTCTTTCGGACTTTTTAACAGAGACGAGATTTTATTTTCCGATTTATAAATTGCTTTGATTTTGTACATATAAAAACAAGTTGCTCACGTTTTTAAACAGAGAAATTATATCTGATATATGTATTCTTTTGGTGAGTGAGATATAATCGATGAATATATTTTTTATTTACCAGGTGCGTATTACTTGGTGATGTCTGGTATATCTGATATACCTACCTTAATTAACATTTTGATTGATCGAATTTACGCCAGGCATAATAAATCATTGTTGGAATCATTATGATATAATATTGGTACCTGAAACATAACATCTTTCTTTTAATATGAATACATTACATCGTGAATATGGTACAATCTCAAATAACCGATTTTACTTTGTTCAAAATTTCTAAACTCATTTATATTCATTACGATCTGAACTCTAAAGCAGAATATATCCAACTAAGTGAAACTTTGTTGATGAGTAGGTACATAAAAGTATATAAAAAAGGATTGTTTTGTAACAAACAAAAAAAAATAAAAAATCTGTGCAGCGGAAAACAAGGTTTTCATTATATCAGACTTGAGCGTTGTGAAATTTGCAAATTTCTATTTGAAAAGTCTAGATTACTCTTAATAAGCTATGGAGCTGTGAAAAACATAATTTTCTTTGAAAAAAACTGTTTCATTAAGCCGCCTTTGATTAATCTGTGTTTTTAAATATGCAAAAAGCATTCGAAAAGAAATATTGAAAAAAAAAATCTACCAAGAGATTAAATTAAAGGGAAATGATACCCGATTGAAGCTGGGTAGTAAAACTTGTTAAGGGTAGTTCTTAAAATTGTTATAAAAAATGCCGTCACAGATGGCGTTAATTTCAATATTTTAGAATAAACACACATTTAACACGTAATGCTTTTAAATATTAAGATGGATCGTTTATTGGCGGTAGTTTATTTATTTCAGGTATAAAACTAAATTCCCCAAATAAACTTATAAAATTACTATATTTAAGTGTCAATGCTGTGTATTTTTATTTTATTGTGCAATATTTCATTACAACACTTGTCTCTAATACTAGTTTAATGTATTTTTGTAAGTTTCTTAAAGGAATAATTGAGCTTTAAACGTACAATAACAATTTATTCAACTTATACTGTATGTGCATTTATTGTGTTTAAGTTTAATTTGTAGAACCCCATTTTTATTTAAATCTCTATGATTTACTAATAACTGTTGTCATTCAATTTAAAAAAAAATAGTTTACTTATAAAAATAATTCTACCAGGTAATTATTATATGCGTGACAGCTGTTTCGCGTTCCTACGGCATTATCAAACTAAGGAGAAGCCACTTACAGATGATCCATTTATATTATTTTTATGTAGGTTCATTATAAATACCTACATAGAAATATAAATTATTAAATTCTAAAAGCTTCAATATAAAATATAAAAAAATAAGAAAAAACGAATGTTCTGCTTTGATAATAATTTTAATATTCACTCAAAACAATATAACTTGATACTTTTTCAATCAAGTCCCGTCGATAGAGGCGTTTCAAATGGTTTTGAAAATCATACCGGGGTTATATTTTTCCCTGAAATTGGATTTCATATCACAATACAATAGTTTACATGGAATAGTAATATGCCGGTGCTTGGCAAAATCTGAATTTCAGATTTCCAACAGCCCAAATCACAATCTCAAAACTATGTTGATTTTGGGGGATTCCGCCGTTTTTCGTGTTCCGGTAGAACTAATTTTTATGGTTTTTCCGACATATTCTGCATCGTAAAGTATGCTGGCTGTAGGAAGGTGCAAATGGAAGTCTTATTATCAAATATTTTTTCATAAAACCATGTTATATTTCCGCATTTAAGAACGTTTTTACACACTTTACTCGTATATCAATATGTCGACTAAATCCCATAAATATTCTATTTTTCATTCGAAAGGTAAAAAAAAGTTCGGATTGTATATCAGTTTTTGGAATTTGTTTTGTAAATAATTTAAAATTAATGTTTGATGTCTAAACACGTAAATGTGGCGTTCGTTGAAAAAGTTACCGTTACAATTGTAGACCGGTACAATAGGTTATTTTGTTCGATATCTAGCAACATGTCTCTTAATTTGTTAAAAAAAAATTTGTTCAAAGCCTACATCACTCACAAAGTAAACATTTTTAATCCATGGCACCACGAAATGGCCGGTTTGATTTTCAGGACGGTTTTATTAATTACTAGCTGGAATACCCGGCGTTGCTCGGGGTTAAAAATGGTTTGGAGTAAAGTTTTAAGGTTGGGATGTGCTACCCTACCCCAACCTTTACCCCTACCCTTCTCCTACCCCTACCCCTACCCCTACCCCTACCCCTACGCTTACCCCTACCCCTATCCCTATCCATATCCATATCCATATCCATATCCATATCCATATCCATATCCATATCCATATCCATATCCATATCCATATCCATATCCAAATCCATATCCATATCCATATCCATATCCATGTCCATATCCACATGTATCCATATCATATCCATATCATCATATCCATCCATATCCATATCCATATCATATCTTATCATATCCATATCCATATCATATCCATATCCATATCCTTATCCATATCCATATCCATATCCATATCCATATCCATATCCATATCCCCACCCCTACCCCTACTCCTACCCCTACACCTCCCTAACCCTTCCCAGTATTTTTTCAAGTCAAGTCTGCAAAGATTCATAAAAAAGTACCAAAAGTCTGCTTTAAAGGATGTGAAAAGGGATGTTTTTTTGTAATCTCGCTTGGACAGTGACCTTCCTCTTGTTTCGAAGATCAAGTGTGAAAATTTTCATAAAGCTCGGAAAACTGTAGATTTATATACAAAACACACACACACCGCCCGCCCGGGATATATTTTATAATAGACGATGTATACCCGGCCTTGCTTGGGATTTTATTTTATGAATTCGTAACTTCTTGCTTTTCGTTTGGGTGCCATAATCGATTTGACTGCGAAAGTAACTATCTATAAGCAAATAAACTATTTGAGTAGCTAACCAGAGTGTTATATCTATGGGCTAACCTAAATAAAACATGGCGGGTTCAATGTTTTTCATACCAATTTTAAAACAAACGTTATAGCAACGGTTTTACATATTGGATTTCATTAAAACTACTTTTTAAACCTTCCCGACACTAATAAGAACAGACTGTGCTATTTTCAGAGAAACCGGTTCAGTGATTTTCGAGAACATCGAGGACAAAGAAACAAACAAACTTACATTGATTTTTATTTATATAGATTAACGGAAATATTTTTATTTTTTTGTCAAATCGTGTATTCAAAAATTGTACAACGCTTAAAAGCAAATAAAAAAAAAATAGTTCTAAAAAATTAAATGGTCTATTTTATAACCAAAAAATATATTTTTATTCTCTGTGTAATGGGTTAAATACACTTTCACCTCCTGGTAGGTACGCAGCTAAATAATGTCTTTCAATTCACAATTCAACAACAAAAACATGATTTACAAAATGAACTTTTTTCTAGAATCAAAATAAAATTGTTAATTACGTTGTAAAAAATATAAGCGTAAAATACTAAATAAGAGGAGACAAAACATATCTAGAACTTACACAAATGCATACATTATAATGCAAAGAACTCAAATTGTTACAAGTAAGTAAAGTTTTTGATAGTTTTCAAACATAATTTCTTTCTACATTCCCGGTGAACTGCACATATAACCCACGGATGTTCATGACTCATTGGATTACCTACTTTTTCCTATAGAGATACTTACATTTTGGATCTTTCACTGTAAACCACTCCTATGACGATCATCTCTAATATGGCACAGAATAACACAAGCTAAATAAGATCATTAAAGAAAACTGAAACATTGTACCTAAATATCTTATTTAAGCAAAGGTGAGCTAAAACCACCAGTCTTCACCTCTTCACGTGAATTTCCATACGAGATTCCAACTATTGACAACAAAAGCTGGCTTTACTCGAGTTGACTATGTATCTCGGTTTCTTTGCGTGCAACCCGAGTACCTACCTACCCAACCAAGGCTCCTGTTCTGCCAATGTTTGCCTTGATCTGTTTAAACATACCCCAACCTCACACAGATAGACCTAAACCCTATAAACACCTAAACATATATATATATATATATACTCGTATATTTAATATGTATATGTAGATGTGTTTGTTCAAATAATCCAAGCGTTCCTTAATATTTTCAGTTATTAACCTAACCTAACAAAAATTTCACCGAACCTAAACTAACCGAATCACGATGTACTCGTATCTCACTGTGTACTTTAATATATATGTAGATGTGTCTGTTTAAATTTTAAATCATCCAGCGCTCTTTAATCTTTTCAATTATCCACTTCTCCTTCGGTTTCGCGAACTTGTATCTAGACTTTTAACGGTCTAGATTGAGATAAGCTATAAAAATCTCCTTCCTCGGTACCCTTCGTGTAGTTTATGGCTTAAAATAGTAGTTTTTGTGATCCTCCTTGCAGTATTATTAATCCTTAAAGTCTCCGGATAAATAAAGTTAAGTCCTCTTAACCGTAGCACTTTTTAAATGGGTATTCTTGAAAAAGCTTAAGTTGACGGCCTCCTTAGTAGAGGGGTAAGGCATTCGACTGCGTATCTGTAGGACATGAGTTCAAATCCCGGCGTGTGCAAGTAAAAAAAAAATTGTTGTTTTACAATTAAATAATCAAAAATAATTTTTGAGGCACATTCCAGAGTGGAAGATACTCTTAATATCGACCTGGTGAAAGACCGCTATTCATAAACGAAACGTTGCTTGAAATGGCTTAAGCCGTATTTCGTGACCAAATCTGAATAGCCAGGTACTCCCCTACCTTCCTCCTCCGATCTCCTTCCCATCCCTACCACCATCAGCTTCACAACATATCACAATTGGGGATGCCATAGTCTCACTGGCTCCAGACGGTTGGGAACAGTTGGGACAGTGCGGTATTCACAAAAAATTAAAATAAGAACTTTTTAATGACCAAATTGGATGTATTTAAAACAGTTATAAAACTTTTGTTTGTTAACGTTTTTTAGTGAAATAAACACAAAAACGTAAAGGAATTTTTAAATATGACCGTTTTGACACGTCACTGTTAAAAATATCGGTCAATTAAAACCGCTCCGACAGATCGGCGGTGTCTGGCTTTACTGGAATGGCGGGCTGGTGAAAAAACCACCACAACTTATCCCTTTCAATATCCCCACCCGCAGCCTCAGAAATAATAAACTGCTGTTACCCAATCAACACTCAACTAATTATGGATACTATTCCACCATTGTACGGAATATGTAAACTGGTCAAATGAATTCAAAACCAGAATGCTTTTTATAATGATTTTTCACTTATAGCAAAACCCTTTTGTGGGTATACAGAATTATAAATTAAAATAAAATATAATTTCTTCAAATGCTTTGTAACTTTGTGGCATCATTATTAATTATATAAATTGAAAATACACTTTGTATATACCACTTTACTTAAAATATATAAATATTTCTAAATAAGAAAAAGTTTTAATAGCGAATTAAATTTAATAAATAATCAAATATTTTTTAAAAATAGCTATCTCTTAAATTTATTTTCATATTAATATTAATAATGATAATTTTTATTTATATTTCTAATTTAAATGTATTATTCAATGTTTTATAATTATTTTGTCATTAACATTTTAATCTGTTACTTACCTACTTTAATTCATTTTTGTTTATGCTCATATTTTGTATATTCTTAAATTATTGTTTTAAATTTTATATCATTTTTCTATACTTGAAATTATTTTTTAGTATTCATTTATTCCTGAAGATGATAGCATTGCTATCGAAACATGTAGAAATATTTATATATTTTAAGTAAAGTGGTATATACAAAATGTATTTTCAATTTATATAAAATAAAATAAGTTAGTTTGAATACCACTTTTTTTTTAAATGTTAACCAACCGGTTTCAGTTCAGCCCGAACCTTCATCAGGGTTATACAAAAACAATTGTTTTTGTATAACCCGCCTAATGCAACCCTTAGAAGGAATTTTTTACTCCTGACGTTTCGGACAAATCAAAATGTCCGGAGTTAAAAAGTCCTTATAAGGACTACATTACGCGGGTAAACCGAGAAAATTATTCCACACCGTGAAAATCTCAACCATAACATATATACATATTTTTTATTCTGATGAGGGGAGCTTTGCTTCTGAAACATGTAGATATATATATATATATTAAAAACAGTGGTTCAAACAAAGCAATTGCTATTAATTTATTAAGAAGTATTAATCCTTAATCTTCATAAAATTAATCGTTTATTTAAAAAAAAAAATTGTTACCAGTCCATAAGGAATGATTTTTTTCACCAATCTAGCTCTAAAACGGTTAGAACGATAGTTTAAACGAATGTCTCCTCATTTTACTTAATGTTAAGTGAAGACAGTCAGGGGAAGGTGTTGTACCCTGAATACAATTTGAACACTTTACTCTGTAGCACTTATTGTTTTCATTGTAGGTAAAAGCTAACGATAGGTAAATAAAGATACATATTTATACCTCTAAAGGCGATTGATATATTAATTGAAAGTGTAATAATCACTAACTCAGCGACTATTTGGCAATCATCGACAAACAGTTTAAAGGTACACCATTGTCTAGTGTACCTTGAAACACATTATGTTTTACTTTCGAAGACGTTGTATATTTTTGGAATGACAGCGTTAAATTTTAAAAGTTACAGAATAGGAAGATAAAATTATTTCAATGATATGTGTACCCGGCCTTGCTCGGGATTATTTTATTTTATTGGAATAAAGTTATGAAGTTGCGAATTCTTGCTTGTCGTTTGGGTGCCATAATTGATTTGACAGCGAAAGTAATGCCTTGTGACGACTTTATTATCTCTAAACAATAAAACGAAGAAATATTTTATTTCATTCCAAACATTTATTTTTTCAAAATGTATCTTAATAATAAAGTTCTTAAGTAGGTACTACTTACGATATCCATTTTGAAAATATTCAAACAAACCTCATTTTGAATATGTAATCCGTGGATAACCAGAGTGGTATATCTATGAGCTAACCTCATTACAACATGACGGGTTCAATGTTTTTCATCCTAATTTTAAAACTTCATAGCAACAGTTTTATACAATGGTATTTATACTACTCTTTAAACCTTTCCGGCATTAATAAGAAAAAACTGTGCTATTTTCAGTGAAACCCGTCGAGTAATTTTCGAGGAAATTGAAGACAGACAGACAGAAAAAACGTTCATTTTCATATATATATATATATATATATATATATATATATATATATAAATTACATACAACACATGTACCAATGTTTTTATTAAATATCTAAAAATTAACTAATCGTAATTTAAAGAACGTTAAATAGTTTAAAAAAAGAATACACTTTAGCCCGAGACAATTCTCATAAAGATCATTATTTGTGTGTTAAGTAATACATAAACTCAATAAAATAAAAATCAATGTTCAATGGAAATATAACACATTTGAACGCGTTTCTAGGTACCACCACACCAAATTCTGTTTCATGGGACAACAAGTAATTTTGTAATACATATTAAATACCATAATTGAGGTTAGCTTTAAACGCACAACAGAGCATGCATTACAATGTAAAATACACAATTGTATGATAATAATTACAACAAACAGATGTTTACTTACATTTGATTTAAAATGTATCTTACACGTATTAATTGTTTTTGTGTTTAATTCGTAGAAGTCCATTTATTTTTATTTTAATGTAAATCAAATTTAATAATGTTATTATTAAGTTCTGCAAGTATTTTTAATTTTTATTATTTTGATAATAAATCATTACCCGTCCAAATTGAAAAGCGGTGGGAGTAAATAAA